>SWCR01000031.1:0-41192 GCA_007556565.1 Elsinoe fawcettii | reverse complement strand
AAGATGAAAAAAAGAAAGAAAATTGACACTAGATGTCTAACCTCAAACCCCGAATTGACCTCTTGAATACATGGAGAGGTTCTGTTCGGCAGATTTCTTGATCTCACTATATGTAAGGCCGACGAAATCACTTGCCTACAGAGAAACTAAGACTGAGCTAGCCTGTGTAGCCCTAAATATTCAGACCGGGACGCGGGCGAAGAGCATACATTCCGATACTCTATTCGTAGCTCTAGAGGCGGTTTCTAGCTGATAATCTTACTGACATTGCAACATTGTCTCCACACCTGGTTGTTGTCCTCACTGTCATGCAAGTCAGCCTACACATCGATCGAATGCAGCGTGACGCGGCAATTCCTCGAATAAGCTCCGGATTTGAGGTGTTCTCCCTATTGATTCTGACAATCTCCACGAGCACTATGAATGCCTCTTTTTTGCTGTCGGACTCGCTAGTTAGAGGTCAGTCAAAGAGTACGGCATCAAAGGACTTGCCTCCTCAACCATGACTTTTGCAGGGGGCAGCAAGCGTCTGTCGACAAAACGTAGGAAATGTGCATAGCGACTTGCAAAAGTGTTGTTTCGCTAAGGCAAACTAAATGCTCAGCGAGCTCGGCTCGACCATGAAGAACGTGTCATGAGGTGTAGCAGTAATTGGTCTAGACCAGATCACATGACGGATTCATCACATCTGTGCCATCCGAGAGACTGCGGCAGAGCCTACAGAGGCTGTGCGGAGTGTGAATACAGTGCACCTTGCGAGAGGCCAGATCGTCCCACGGAGAGCCTCGTGTCGAACAGCAGGTACTAGCCTTCTCGTACCACCCCATTCATATCAATAGCGCGATGACGATTGCTTGGTCTCGGGAGCCGTCATACGAGCAGGAAGCAATATGTAACCTTTCCATTGCTGTTCTGATCTTGGAAGAGGAAGTGGAGGCGCCGAAGAACCGCAATGTCTCTGCGCACCACAGTGATGAGATCCATGCGTTGAGGCGGTGACGAACCCAAGATGTTCCCAGCGCATTGGTGACGGCGTCCAAGCGTCAGATCGTCCAACGAGTGACCCAAGAAAGTGAGAGTGAATACCTGTGGCTGAAGCGAGAAAGTGTAGTGGAAAAAGGGACTTGGTTGACCGCGAAGATGAACGACTCGGTCTCACCACTGAGGATTAGAGCAGTCCGTTCCATGTAGGTAGGTGATTGTTCCCAGATGGTGATGAAGTCGGGCTGTGCGGTAGAAGCATGTCTGGATGGGCGGATCTAATTCAGCAGCTCTTCGTACTTTTGAAAGCCGGCAGCGTTCCACGCAGGTATCGGGGGCCAAGGAACATACCTTTGCAGGCACAGTCGGATGACCAGGAGGTGGTCTGTGTCAAGAAGTGTGAAGAGGTAGCGAACATGGCAAATGCGCACCAAGAGGACGACAAGTGATACGGCCTGAGAAGTGGACCTTGCCCACTTCTTCCTGTTCCAGTCCCTCCCACCATAAGCTACCATTCGCCTTTCATCCAGTGCGGCCCGCCTGTCACCATCCACAAGATATCGACCAAAGATCTCCACCTCCTCGTGAGTACTCCACTCTCCTCTCCACAATTGTCGTTCCTGCTCTTTCTTGCTTGATTTGATCGACGTTGTGTATCTTGCTGAGCTTGTAATAGCAGTCCTGCCTGCTCGCCCGCTGTAGCTAGACTCGGCGATCTGGTAAGGGCAGAGTCAGTTGGTGTCGAGATCTTCACCGACAACGCTAGTACATCGAGTGTTCATCTAGTAGGTGCTGTTCTAAGCTTATATGTCAGCGCATTTGGCACGAGTGGAGGAATACTTCTTCCTTTTCTATGAGACTACGCCCTGGTCTTTGATTTACCTGATATATCTCCTGTGCAAACTCGATCGTGGCTTGTCGTCGCACAGCCACCCGCTGCCACGCTCGGACACCGTCAAAATATGCTTCTCCGGAGTCTAGAGGTTTGAGGAAAGGTACGACGCGATACAGTGATTGACGTCAAGTGGAGGGTAGTCGTGGTGGTGGCCGACGCATATTACCGTCGCTGCAGAAGTCTTGAATAGGTACAGGCGTGGCTGATATCATCGACCCGAGGTATCGTTGTAGGTTGACGAAGGGCATGCGAAAGGATAGCTCTAATTCTCGGAAGTGGGTTTTGTATGAAATAACGTAGTCCTAAGAAGAAGCTCAGTAACCGCTGCATCTAGTGTGCACTAGCTTACAGTCGAAGAAGGGTCTTCTACCTCGGCTAAAAGAAGCTCTCTTTTTCAACTCGGCAGCGTGCGAGCCACAAAGAGCGTTCGAGGCATGAAAGAGCGAGTAACCGGGGCGAATGAACAGATGTCCGAGGGGAAAGAAGAGGTCAAGATGTCTGTCGGATCAGCTATGCTCCGAATTGAGATCTTTACCCTTATCAGCCATCAACTGACCCTTGATGCCAAGCAAGACGAGTGGATATGGCCAGATCTCGACAATTGCAATATCTGGAGGTTCCTCGTGCAGTATGCTGAGAGATTGAGGTAGCTATTCGCATGAAGCACAAGCGATCAGGGCAACAAAAAGCTTAACGATTATCAAACCTATGACGTGACTCACCAAATGCTTCGAGCTCTTTGATACTACCACGCTCAGGGCATCATTCACAAGGACATCAAACCTGTCAAAATGTTGGGCATGTTAACTCAGGAACAAGTCCTGTTTGCCATCCTCTCTGATTCCGGAGTCAGTCATTTACTGGAGCCGAAAGTGTCAAAAGACGTAAGAACAGCGTTGATCAATCGTGATGCAGCTTACATGTCCAGTAGAGGGACTTTTGTTGGCACATCACCTTTCAAGCTTCCCGAAGACAGAGCGATACGATGAGGGTTCTTTCGCGGCGCTTACGACGAATCTCTGGCGCCAGCGCTCAGTATCTCGTCGTTGAGTGCGCTTTTCATGGCATGTCCGAATGATGGACTTCGTCCACGACCCTGATCGCTTCGACCACCGGATACCGGATATCGCACCTCTGGAGGAGAGCAAATAGATAGTTCAAGATGAGGTTACACCTGATTTAGGTGAAAATGCTATCGGATTTTGAATCAGAGATGACCTCGTAGCCCGGAATCAGGTCAGCAAACGACGGATCTGGATACCTTGCGACACAATCATGACGGGCCATCTGCTTTCACTGATACGGACGGAAGAGGTACCAGCCAGACCCCCTGCAAAGGTCTGTCGATTGAGGATCTAAGGGGGTGTCAATGCTGGCGTTTACATATTACTCGCTCTCCACCGGAACCTCTTCGTTACTGGTGCTTCAAGATCGCAAGAGAAGCGTGTATCAGCATCATCGTCTGGATGCATTCACCTAATTTCACCGCGAACGATTACACGCTCCAGCTTCCAGTCGTGTACCATCAGGCGTGCGACGTCGCTCAGGAGCATTGCGAAGCACGTAAGCAAAGATATGGTAGTTCCTAGACTGAAATGGCAGAGCTGCCGAGTACTTTACCGGATAATGGTCTTACGGAACTCCTTGCGCTGAGGTGCCGAGATGCACATCAGGGATGAGACACAGAGCTTGGCCTCCATCCATAGCAGACGAAATAGAATGTCTGCTACACCGTATATATCGATCAAAGTCAGTGGTGTTAGTCTACGGTGCGATGTGCTTGACAACTTCGAAAATCTCCGTGAATTTTAGAGACTCTGGCAGGTGCCATGAATAAAGTCTTACGTCTTCTTGCACTGTGCAACAAGTGGTTCTTACTCCGTCATCGGAACAGTATGGTAACGTAGTGACTATTCCACGAGGCAGTGAAGTTTCAGTCACATGCATCGGAGTGGAATGCTTCGGCGTCAATATGACCACTCTACCACGTACATCTTGACACAAGAGGTTGAAAGAGCCATTTTACCGACACAAGCTTCGTCAGAGCCTGTCGACTCGATCTTGTCGATAATCGTGCCTCTGAATTCGACCTTGCTGGAGCGTCCTATAGGTTCAGGTCATTCCTTGTTTGACAGCGATGTGGTCGGTACTTACTCGCCACCAAAGAACTTTCGAATGGTTGTTCCGCCTTAGCTCACGTTTCAGGGTCGTATGTGCTTGTTCAGCTGGTACTATTTATTTCCGAATTCGTCTACAGGATGATGGATCACTGTTATGGCACTCTCACCTCAATTGTTTAGCTCAACCACGCACTCACTATTGTTTCTTTATACGATGGAGTACAGACTCGTAGTAAGATGGCTTTCGCGAGTTCTCCTCGTCATTGCCCTACCCGGAGATCGGCTTCATCAGTGATCAAGCCATATAAGAGCGACTAAGCCAGCTCACCTGCAGGAGAAAAGGAACTCCTCCAACGACTGTCGTGATAGTACACAGGACGTGCCACAGCCAAGTAAGCCACGACCAAATAAGTTGCCAGGCCACAGCACGCCTCCCACTCTCCCATTGAGTTGGCCTGCCACTTTCATTCACATATCGTTTGTCCGCCAGTCTTCTTGTCCATTTCAAGGTTAGTAGTCTTGAGCATTGCGAAGCACACATCTCCTGGCTGCCGTAAGGGGATTTCCTTCAGAACGACCCGTGCGCTGCTATACTCCTACAAATCTCTCGCCAATGTGTCGATGTGTGATCAGCATGTGCAAGTATAGGGTTTCGACAATTTCTGTGATCATCAGCCGTGTGAGTGCAGTTTCCCCAAAGCTGCTCTGATTATTCTCCTTCACTATCTCGAGCAACTATGCGGGCGAAGATGGAGTACCGGGTCCAACTGATTTGCAGCTTCGCTTGGGCCATCCATCTTTCGCCCTGTCCTCCTCATGAGCATCCAGTATCCTCCGACATCATGCCCAATAACTCACTTGAATCAGGAAATTCATTCAAGCATTAGCGCGATATAGAGTTCTCAAGAAACCTGACTCACAAGCAAGGCGTATTGATAGCCTGGTCTGTGGTTAATCTCAAAGTTTTAGAGCTCGCATCGTGATCGTGTCGGCGATCTAGTGATAAGAACGCGCGCCGTGTAAGCCGGTATCGTTGATGATGAGATAACAACCAGCTCTGCCTGGTCGAGATAGGATCAGAATCGTTTTTTTTTCCTGCGCTTTCGACTATGGAATTGGCAAAATTTGGCCTCATGCTGAGACTTTCTGCAACATCGCTTACGCCCGAGTCATTTCAGGAATGTTCATTGGCTCCAAGCTTCTCTGCACTTTGATCGCGGATGCGTTCGGCTCCTCGAGTAGAGTCTGTGCTGTTCATAGCAACAATGTGGTATTCAATGCCGTCAGCAGTGGTGCGGATAGTCCGGCGACGAGCTTGAGACTGGTAGAATGCTAGCATCTGTTGAGCTATCATCTGCGAACCGAAGCGTGTAAAAGAGAATCTCGAGAAATAATTGCAGTGCCGTCGCTGGAGAGGCAGATTGTGAAGCTCGGACCATGATCTCCAGGTTGGCTCCGAACCCACAAGCCATGAGAAGCGGTCGTCCTTTGGCGTCAAGCTTGGACACAAAAGAGAGAGAATTTCTGATCTCAACACCAATGCAAATACTTGCGCAAATTGACCATATGGCTCTGTCGTTGATACCTTTGCCAGTCCGTGGCTCATTGGTATACCGCTTCATGTTATTGCCAGCGAACTACCGATCACGGCGCCACTTTGGTCTACAATGCGACTTGCATCAGTGAGTGCACAGCCAGCGTTGGCTTGCTCATCTTTCTCCCAATGTCGCACCGGAGCCTTGGAACTGCTTTGTGCGGGAAGATCCAATGGCTGGACAAAACGACGACAGGAGAAGGCACCAAGTCTGGGTGTTGTGAAATGCGTCCCAAGTATACCCTTCCTTACTCTGAGTCTTCAATTGCGGATCTATCGAATTGTGCAGACGAGGTAGCTCCGGCAATAATGCTCCGAGCATTTTAACCATACGACAAGGCTGCTACGCCATCGAGAGCTTTATCTTGAGATAAGATGTGTTCTGCCTCTTCATTCCCGTCTCTGTCGCTATCGTATGGAACATGAAAGTAGGAGGCATCGATCGTCAAAAGCACATCATTAGCAGACTCGTTGCCAATGAGCCTCGATTCGTCGTCTCTGGGTCGTGATGATCTTGACAGATAGCCGCGGGAAAAATAGCTAGCAATCATGCTGCAAGCGGTATGGACGAAGCAGTATAGCAGGCCGGCTGTGCCGTCACTTGCAATGTCCACGACGGGCAGCGAGAAGATAATGTTATCTTGGTCCCAATGACCAGGGTGGCGGACTTTGACTCTCGTAGTCGTCGGTCTGTTGCGACTCCTGCTGTGTCGGCTGTAGGATGGTGACTAGGACCATTTTCGAGCAGACAGCGGCATTACCTTTTCAAACTTGAAGGAAGAGCTAAAATTTAGAGCTAAAATTTATTTAGCTCATGACGCTCGGTATGATCGTCCACGGTTGCTCGGGCAGCCGGCCCGCACAATTCTTGGGGCTGGGAACGATTACTTGGCCCCAATTCGCAGGGAAATTTGGGCCGGACCCTCTAAAGCAATTGAAGTGGTCTGCACCTGTAAACAGGACAGATCTGCAATGTAGTTGCGGACCTTGTAATCCTTCGAGATACGGCACTTCGGTGTATTTTGTATCGTTGACATCTCAGCTCGCATTCGCGATACTCGCCGCCAATCGTGATCAGTCAACATCCAAACATTCGGCATGGTCTTTGTGTCCGACTGTTCGGATTCAATACCGTACCACTTGGGAACAATCCATACTGCCGACGAATGTCCCCGCTGAGTCTGAAGAATCAGCCCTGTTTCTGCTACCTTGGTGAACAGGGACTTTACGATCCAATCTCGCTACTCCAACACGGAAAATAGATATCGGCTTTGTGCAGACGGAAAAAGGCGTCGAGATGCGTTCTTCCACGCGAAAGCACTTATACAGCAGTCGAAGCCTTCGCAAGATGACAAGGAAAAGCATGACTGATGACGCCTCCACACCCTACCGTCCTGGAGATGAAGTGCTGCGAAATTCTGATCTCTTACGCATGATTCTACTGCTCTTGCCCCCAACGGATGTCCTCTTCCGTGCGAACTTGGTCAATCCGTTCTGGCGCAATCTGATACAAGATTCAAAGGTACTGCAAGACAAAATCTATGGCATGGATAACAGGCGACCGATTTGGTGGTGCTACGAAGCGAACAGAATTGTTGATAGTGAGGCATCCGACAATTGTCACGCTGGCGACAACAAGCATTTACGACTCTTATTATACTATCGACCAACACGAAAAGCGAAGGACGGCCCACATTTGCCCGTCGGGTTCGATGTTCGTCATCTTGTTGGCAATGTCGTCTTGACCAAGGCGGATATTGAGTGGAAATTACTCTACAGCACTACGCCATCCGACACCTATCTACGTTATCAAGTCTTTCAGCCTGTGGCACCGACTCTACAACTGGAAGTTAGTACGCCATCCCGTCTTGCGTCGTTACGACCACTGAATGCTAGGCGAATGACGGACATGGGTAGTAACACAAACGCGTACAAGGTGACCAACGATCAGGGGGTTACATGGGGGAATGTGAGGCAAGCTCTGCAAGAAATACGGCAGAAGGATGATGCGGTGATGATCGGCATCAACAGGGTGAGGGAGGGATTTAGAATCATGATTCTGAACGGAAGTGACGTCGACCTGCCAGAAAGGTTTCGTGACTTGCATGATAACACACCTCTCATTCACCCATGAAGTACGGCTTCCTCGTCGGAGTATCTGACGTTCAGATTACCGGATAATTACAGAACAAAAGAGCAGAACGATGCCGGAATGACTCCTATCAATCACGGAAAATTGGATGTAGGGGACAAGATGGCCGGTTGCTTTGGGCGCCATGACTATGCCTACACCACTTCTCGGCACCGTTCTCCATGAGTGCACCTCTGGAGAAGAGAACTTGGAGGGGTAAGAGGACCCGACACGGAACGGGGTGTTCGATCTGATCTGTAATACGCTGCGGTTCGATGTATGAGCTGCCTTCCCGGAAATTGCTATGTAAATATATGCAGTTCCTTATACTTGGTGTACACCATGCTAGACAGATGAACGCCAGGTGGCTAGTTTACTCCTATGTCCACTCTTGAGCGCCACTGATGCTGTGCGCTAGATTGAGAAGCGGCGAAAAGTGTCCACCTAGAACAGGACGGTCTTGTAAGTGGAGATATCGAGATCGACGTCGAAGGGCCGTTGTCAAATATCAACAGATGCCTGTGTGAATTGAGAACGACGATGGGTAAACGTCTCAGCTCTTACGAGTACTCTAGCTCGTCCGGTCTAGTTGCAAGAAATCAAGTCGCTTATATATCATATGTGACATGGTAGAATTTTCTGTGATCACCAAGCAGTCGAGACTGATGATTGATGCCAAGTAATATCAGCCCCGGAGCACGGATACGAACTCTGCAGCAAGCTTATTGATGTCAATAGGGTTGGCGGATCGTGGATAAATGGATTATATCAAGAGATGGCGGATTGGCTTTGTAGTACCTATCTTGCCCCATGAGTGATACAGATTCCGCTTTGACTCGTTGAAACATGTGACGGTCTACTTCTTCCGTACCAAATAATCCAGGCGTGTTCTCGCGATCACCATTTGAGCAGATTGGCAGAGGAGGGAGTCTGTTTCATGTCAGCTATTTGTAATACTCTGTCGGACGCACAGCCCTCTCCTAAGATGTCTCAAGTGTCCGGCTTATCGGGGGTCCAAGAGTCCAGAAGTCCTCAGTCCTCAATCCATGTCAATTCAGACGTGTGGGTGTCCACCAAGCCATATATCTGAACATACGAGATTTATAATGGAATGAACGATACCATGATAGCTGAGACATTTGCATGCACAAAATCTCTCGTTGACACATGTAGAGACACATTTCGATCGTCGTGTATGAAGGGTCAAAGCGTCACAGCAGCAGCTGAGCGGTACTTTCAGACGTAGACCGAAATCTAGTGTCAGAAAATTGAAACGTATTTGATCAACGAGAATCTGCATGCCTCATTCATCTGGATGCTGCCTCTAATGGTGCGGACTATCTTACTGGTTCTCGATGCATAAGGAGCTCCAGGAGGGAGGTTCCTTCCCATCAGTATAGTAAGTTAGTATACTTCAAAAACCTAGAGAAAGTGTACAATATCGTACTAGAAAATTTAGTATAGAAGCTACATTATTTAATACTATGGGGAGCTAATAGATACAAAACAAAGATTTATAGATTCTAGTAAATTTTTTGCCTAAATAATAGCTTACATTACTAGTAGGCTTATATATATTTCAAATTATCTAGAAGTTAATTATGATTTAGGTAACTTAGAGCAAAAGTTTGGAATTAGAATCTTATACTATCTTATATTTTATTAATCCTATATATAATTATTTCTAAAGAATTATAGTAGATACTATCTTATATAGATATATGTAAGTAATAGTAATAGATACCTAAGATATAGTATATAGATAACACTAACTAAGTTTCTTTTTTACTACTTTTATATTTACTCCTTTAGTATTTACTCCTTTAGTATTTACTCCTTTAGTATTTACTCCTTTAGTATTTACTCCTTTAGTATTTACTTATTTAGTATATATATAATTAGAATTTTTATTAATATTAAGGTACGTAGCTATAAGATATACTTATTAAGTCTAACTTACTTAGACTATATATAATATAGTATAACTTCTTATAGTAATACTAAAAATATAATTTATTACTATAAATATTAAGCTATATATAAAATTAATATTATAGACATAAGATATAAGTAGTTAAATAGAGTATAAAGTTCTATAGATGTTATATTACTTCTAGTTATAGGTTTACTACTAAATTAGAAAAGTTATAATTTCTATATAATATAGAGATATATTAAGCCTAATAGTTTTTATATATAAAATTAATACTATTTAATAATAATTAATACTTACCTAATCTAATTATAGTGTTTATAGGGGTGAGTAAGAAACAAGTAATTAAATAATATATAATAATCTTTAAATCTAGATTAACACCTAAAGGAAACCTAGTATTACTAGTTCTAACTTAATAATATACTATAGCTTCTAAGTAGCCTTATTATAAGGAAGCTCGACTTATATATTTTAGAAGGTATTCTTATTCTTTGTCACGAACCGTCCAACACAGTCCACGCTAGTGGTCTGAGCTAAGCCGAGAACGAGGTAGTTCTGCTTCTATAGCAGTATAGCACTGAGGTAAGAGTCGGAGAAGGTATGCCTTGCAGATAATGAAGTACGATTGGAAGTATTGTCAGGCCAGCCTGGCAATACAATGTTCGCTATCTAAGACAAGGGTGTCTCTAGATGGAAGACGAGGTTGACTACAGTAGACTACTTACAAGGAAGCGGTTCTTTTATCCTTCATGATCTCACGATCACTCACAGTGAGCGTGAGCTGCGCTCACTTGGATCACTCGTGAGATGCGTGATCCAGAATGGTTGGATGTCTGGCTCCCTTTATGTTCTGCTGGCGGCGGTCCAGCCGCGCCCTGATTGGTCGCTCATCCGAGCGCCAATCCTCATTTCTTACAAGGACATGCAATATCTGTGTAGGGCGATTCTTTCTAGGCCTTTCCAATGACTATGACTCGTATATGTGCGGGGCAAAATACTCCTATTCATCCGTCTTGTCCCCTGGCGAGATCTCTACATCGCAGAGATCTAGGCGATGTCTGTCTCGCTGCTCTTGCTGGGTCCGGGCAGCCGCTCATGGAACTGCCGCTGGTAATGATCCAGATATCCCCTGCCGACACGAATTACCACACAGAACATCGTCATGAAACAAGTAAAATGCATAATTATCCCTTCTACATGTCTCATGCTCATCTCGGAGATCCAAAGTACCAGCCTGGACTTCCCAGTGATCATCCAAGGCATCAAGTCCGGATACTACTCGACAGATCCTTGAGCACATACAATTGATCGTATAGATCTGTGACATCACAGTAATACCGGAACAGCTGAACTACTCTCAAGCGCTTGCTCTCCACCACGCCTCCTGGCGTCGGAGTAGCCACAGCTTTCTCCAGCCTGTCCAACGTATCCCGTAGGAACTTATGCTCATACTCTCCCAACGATAGCATTGCTTTCTTCTTCGCCTTTGTCGGATCATCTCCAGTGGCCGTTGTCTGGCGAAACTCAGGGTAGTGCATGGAATTCACGTTCCGTTCCGCTGTGTCCCGCGCGAGAGAGCCGTAGTCGTTGTAGATTCGGCACATGGTCGTCAGATGGCGGGCGGCTGCAGCCGCGAGATACTTCTCCTCTGCGGTGCGGAAGACTTTGCCTCCGTCCACTATATAAGAGGAAATCAGGCATAACATGAAAGACAGTGAGTAGGCGCAAGCTACATGGTCGCCACCGGTCGTGCGCACGTATTGGAAGAGGGTTTGGCGTGGGGAGTGCAATTCATCCCAATTCTCCTGAGCTACGAATCGTCGGTTCTCGTCTGACTGGTCGCAGTGTGCGTGTAGGAAGGCTCGCAGTTCTCGATGAAGTTCGGACCGTAAGGTTGGGTGAGCATTGCTGACAGACGGATATTTCAAGATGAAGGTTATGAAGCGAATCAGTCCAGCAGACATCTCTGGCATAGAAATCGCTGCTTCTTGGGCCGTCGGCGACTGAGCAGCCGTATCATGTTTGGAGACACCATTGCTCAGTCCTGCGCATGCCGTGATGGTCTGTTGCAGGACGTCATCGACGAGTCTTTTGAGGTCGCTGCCACTCTGGTAGTGCCCAGCTATTGCATGAGATTCAAAGAACTCGTCGACCTGGTAGCCATACATGGACAGGAGCATCATGTCTAGGGCCAGGCTCGGGGAAGTATGGATGCCGATTCTGTTACTGCAAATGACCCAGGTGTACGGTAGGATGTCGATGTAGTCATCTGGAGTCAGCATTGTCCCATCGCGAGGGAAGATGGCCTGTTTCTCCTTTCGAAGGAGCGGAAGGAATAGTGCTGACTCAGTGAGGGATGCTGAGATTTGCCACAGTGGAGTCGCTTGTAACAGAGGGAGACGTTTCGAAGTTTCCAGGTAAGTGGTGAACTTCTTCATGGGTATAAAGTCTTCTCGCTTCGGTCCGAATGCAGTCCTGTCAGATAGATCTTGAGCTATCTTCCGGGCGGCGAGTATGTAAGCCCTGCCGACCAAGTCTACAGAATATACCGTCTTCGATGTCCAATTCTGTCCCATCTGAGCTTCGGGACCGTCTAGGTAGCGAATGCCAGCTTGGATCGCTACTCGTAGATCAGACCGCATGTCATCGAACAGATTGAGGCGCCGAGCTCGAGCCAATGTGCATATGGCATGAGCTGTTTGCTCTGTGCATCCACTCCAGGATCCGTCCTGATTCTGCGCAAGTAGTGTCCGGAGACAAGTCTGAAACAGCACGATGTAGACTCTGTGCTGTTCATCGAAGGTCAGTAGCTGATCCAACTTCTGCTTATCTTGCAATCGAAGCAGTTCCGAGAATGCCTCGACGAGCAGCATCGAGGGATACGAGGATGTCATGTGCTACGGACACAGCAAGTCAGCGTCTTCCTCATGATCCCTCGTATAGCATCCAACTCACCCATTTATCTTTGACCGGACCGTCTCGATAGAAGAGGAAGTCACACAAGAACTTTGTAGCCTTGTGGATCTGAGCACGATAGTGACACAAATCACCCTCTTGCGCAAGAAGAGAGAGCAGTACATGGCAATTGGATGTGAAACTTGGATCTCGCTCTGATCCGAATGTGGTGAAGTGATCGTCCCTCTCGAAGGCTTTGATCATCGGTCTGGGATCAGCTGGGGTGTAGCGGCGCATCGAAGTCAAGGCAAGGAGCCCTTTCGCAGTGTCGTCAACGTCGGCAGTACGAGGTGCTTATCGACAGTCAGTCTGCAGCAATGTGAGGGAGATCTGATAGTGTACCGAAACCGATCACGCCCTTCCCGGCTTGAAAGGCTTCTTCAAGAGTTCGACTGAGACAGTCAAGAGCGGGACTAACCAAATCTTCATAAGTGAAGCAATCCCGGAGAAGCGTTGCTGTGACCTTCGGCTGTTTTCAGAGCTTGCAAACAAGTCAATGAACAATTTAGTACTTACCCAACTGTACTCGAAGTTCGTGGTTGGGTATGTGCCGGGGATGCCTCCCAGATTCTGCCCAGCGGCTCGATCAAGGATGTGAGTCAAGTAGGCTTCTGCTGTCGCATCATACGTAGATGCACCAATCAGGTATGCCGCGGTGGAAGAAGGTGAAGCCATCATGGAGCCATGATAAAGGTGATGGCTAACACGATCGAAATCGATCTTTCCCAGGAATGCTTCCAGAGAATGCAGAGCAGACGAGGGCCGACTGCCATACAGGCTTGAGACGTCCAAATTGCGCAGCTTCTCGGCATTCATTCTTAATAGATCCTCCTCCGCGGTGAATCGAGTGCTGCGGAGCAGAGGATCGACTTGTCGGAGCTGCTCAAGCAAAGACGGAAGGATGAGCTCCACACCAATATGATTTGATTCGACTAGATCATCCCATTGCTGCAGTTGAGATACAAGGCTTTTGCTCGCCCTTTCAATTCGATCCTGCATGTCCATGCGGGTGACGTCCATGATCTGCAGTGGTCGACCCAAATGACGGTGCAAGGTAAGAAGCGCAGCTGCAGTGTCGAGGATGCCTACGGTCCTCGATGATTTCGCTACCCCCCAACCCCCATCGCTTGCCTGAGCTCGCAGGATGTATTGAAAGCTCAGTGGGAAAGCCCACGTGTCTTCGCCGTTATCCAGACGCTTCACAACCATAGCAACCCATGCTGTGTCATATACCTGACAGCTTGCAGTACTGAGTCCATAGAAGGGGTCTGTCTTGTTGCATGCTTCCGCCATGAGATCTTTGGCGCTATTCAGCAACTTTTGAGGGCTTGCCCCTTCAGATATTCCTTCGAGCATTCCAAATGACAATGAGGCAAGCGTAATGTTTGGGATAAGATGTCGCTGAGGATACGGGTATGCTGTGGAACGTGGTGGTAAGCTAGAGAGCACTTGTGATTAAGACTTGGGTGGGACGATGCGTAACACCGATAACACCAATACTGTCCTATCGCCTAGTGTTCCTCTGTTGTGGCGATGATATGACTCGCGCAAAGGTATGTATTAAGCACTTCAGGGCAGTAACGTACTGGGCAAAAGTGTGTCTTGAGCCGAGAGCTAGTCGATCATGCTTAGTCCGGATTTGCATCGACGCTCCGTATGGCGAGTGAATTGCGATTCAATGGACCTTGCCGACTGGTTCCCATGATTGACACCCACGGCCCACCTCTGACACTGGTCCCGAACCAAGCACGTAGTGGGGCCGTACTTTATTTAGTCACCACCTGGGGTCGCAGTAGGGCTTTGTACAGCTCTGTCCACTGGAACACAAGCTTGCGATAGGAGCACTCCGTGCGTTATAGTGGGTGCGCCCTCCAGTAGGTATATCAGCTTGTGACCCAATTCAAAGAGCAGGAGCATGCCACACCGTATCCTTGTTCATTCACCGCAACCTTGTCGTTTTGACGAATCCAAGGACTCCGCCGAGCTGCGCATGACCATGGACTCACATCAGGTATGTATTACTTGGCCTACCGTCCTTTCTCGGAATTACTCATACCACCAACCAGCCCTTTCAGGCCATCGTCGACTCGCCCCTACTGTACATTTCGCGCCTGCCTTCGAAGCATTTCCGCGTGCATCTCCTCGAGGCTTTGAACACATGGTACGAGATTCCGGCGAACGACATGTCCAGGGTCAGCGACATACTGCAGCTACTGCACAACTGTTCGTTGATGTAAGTATGACTTGTGTCTTACTTTTCCCGCGTTATTGGACGTAGACTGACGTTGCGAGCCTGGATGACTTCCAGGACCGATCTCCGCTTCGGAGAGGACGACCTGCTGCTCATGCTTTGTTTGGTGAGGCTCAAGCAATAAACTCGTCAAGTTATGGCTTCGTCAAAGCCGTGGCACTTGCTCAAGAGTCTTTTGATCTGGAGAGTACCAAAGCTGTTACCAGTGAGCCAAGGACAACAACCTGGTAGTCGTCTCCTGACCAAGATCTCGCAGCTGCTATGCTACGCTCCTTCGAGGGACAAGCAGCCGAATTGTACTGGACGTACACAAAGACATGCCCCAGTGTTCAGGAGTATCTGGATATGGTGGACCTAAGTAAGTCTCGTTTAGCTGCTGAACGAGGTTCGGCCAGTCTGATGCGCTGGCAGAGACGGGGTCATTACTGCACCTAGCTCCTCAACTGATGCGAGCCAAAAGCCGATCCACAATTCCACTAGAAGAAAGCTCTATGGTAACCTTGATGAGAGTGTTGGGCCAGTTCTACCAGATCCGAGACGACTACATGAACTTGACGTCAGCCCAGGTGAGCGACAAACTAGAAGCTTGGCAGGACACAAGGAGAGTAGACTGATCTCGCTAGTATGAGAAAAACAAGGGATTCTGTGAGGACCTCGACGAAGGTAAGTATGCCCTGCCGCTGATTCATGCTCTGGCGGCCAAGCCACGGAGTGTGTTGCTGTCGAGCGCTTTATCCGTGGGCGGAGCTCATGGTCGTCTTTCGAGGGAACAGAAGGTTTGCATTCTGGAAGAGCTGGAGAAATCTCGGAGTCTGGAATGGACGAAGGCGACTTTGTGTGAGCTGCAGATAGCCATTAGCGAAGAGATTGCGCGGCTTGAGGGCAGCTTTGGACAACCAAATGAGTCGCTGCGAACCTTGATTAGCAAAGTTGCGATGCAATGAATCAGTCTGTCTTGTGGGCCCCTTGAGGTGGAGAAGGTTACATTGGCTTGATCCTCTTGCGAATGTAACCATAATCCAAAAGTGCATGTTGATACAGAGCGTAGTGGAGGTGAAGGCGTAGACCCGCACCTGCCCCTACTTCTCTTGGTGTGGTCCACCAATCGGAACCTTGGAGCTACCGACACACGATCATCGGTTCTTTCCGTGCTGCCGAACATTCGGCCCCGAAGTACACGCGAGGAACAACCTCAAGTCCTATCCTTAACAATGACCACTGACGACTGCGGGCAAGCGAAGAGGTCGGAAACCTCGGTGAAAAGTAGATGATCGAGTCAAGGACCGGCCCGTGACGTTGTTCCGCCCAAAAATGCAAAGGTAAGCCGCAAATTGGTATGCGACCTGCATCGATCACGAGCATGAACGTTTGTGACGGGGATACGACCTCTACCTGGAAGCGGCCCCTGTTAGCGGACCTCAGTCATGTGATTTGTGGACTGGACAAATTGTGGACCTTCTCGAGGTTATCATCTGCGGAAGGGGTCGCTTCTAGGTAGCGGTCGTATCCCCGTCACAAACGTTACTCGGTACGATCGTCTGTGACAGAGCATTGACACGTCAGCAGTCCGTATCATTCAGCCACCAATGCACGCGCTATTCTCCACAGCTTGGCATGCATCTGCTCTGTGCGTATGCTGGAGGAAGCTCGTCTGGGGCAGCAACCAAGACCTGCCAACGAATACTACAGGAGCCCGACGGTTCCGCTCGACCGATTGTTGAGACTGTGACATCTCACGAAGACTGAGATCAACGCTTTGACTGTGTCGTAGCTGTTTGTCGATCGTCAGTTCTCTCCAGAGCTGCGACTGATGAAGCTGGAAGACTTGATCTATTGGTCGGCACACTGTCTCTTTCGACCCGACTGCTCACCGCGACGTCCGTTCTCTCGGTCAGTGATGGATTTGAAGAATGCGATCCCACAACTTTTACCAGCTCATACGATGATGCCGGTTTCAGGGGTGGATGCCTACCTCTTGACCGTATTGTCGGCTGCTGCGATCTACGTTGCTTGCTCGCTCGTACGACGGTCGCTTGACTCTCTCAAGCATATACCAATTATTAACAACAAGGAATGGTATTCGTTGTCTGGTCGGAAGGCAAAGGTAAGCCGACACCCTCAGGCCGTCGTGCATGGGAGGATCTGACAGTGTAGGTGCGGTTCCTTGCTGAGAGCAACTTCTTACTTGAGGAGGCGAGGAAGAGATACCCTCAGCAGCCATTTCGCATTCTATCCAATTGGGGCGTACTTCTGGTCCTGCCATCGTATTTCGCGGATGAAATCAGGAACGATCGACGCCTGAGCTTCTCCAAAGCAGCAATACAGGTACAGACTCTTAGGGCGATGGGGTCGTATACAGGTGCTAATTTCTGTCCAGGACAGTCATGGTCATATCCCAGGACTTGAGACGGTCAAACTTGTCGCTCGCGACGATCAGCTTATTCAGACCGTAGCAAGGAAACATCTTACGAAACATCTATGCAAGACACACCATGGATCTGAGCAGTCCAATCACTGACTCTCTGCATAGCAAAAGTGATCCAACCACTATCGGAGGAGACCGAGTTTGCACTCGATTTGAACTTTGGGCAGAGCGGGGGTGCGTCCAAGCGATGACCTTGATGCAAACTTGTGGTCTGACGTTTGAAACAGAATGGTACACAATCACCTTGAAGCCTGCTATCTTAGACATTATTGCTCGGATATCCTCACGGATTTATCTCGGCGACGAGCTCTGTCGCAACACGGAATGGCTCGCTGTTACCAAGGTCTACACCTCGGCTTTCTTCGCCGCACCCGTGAAGCTTGCACTGTTTCCGGCGCCACTTCGACGACTTGCTCACTGGTTCATTCCAGAGTGCAAGATTCTGCGAGAACAAGTCCAGGAAGCAAGACGTATCATCGGACCTATAGTCCATCGACGGCAAGCTTTGCAAGCGAAGGCACTGTCTGAAGGATGCCCAGCCCCTCAATTCCACGACGCTCTCGGATGGGCTGCAGAAGAGTCAGCAAAGAATGGCATGGACTACGATCCCGCGGTCACCCAACTAGCTCTCTCCATGTTGGCAATCCACACGACCTATGACCTCTTCCAACAGTGCATCCTCGATCTGGCTCAAAATCCCCACTTCATCGAGCCCCTTCGACAGGAAGCCCTAGAGGTCGTCCGGCAACACGGATGGACCAAGCAAGGCCTCTACCACATGAAACTCCTCGACAGCGCTCTTAAGGAAACCCAACGCCTCAAGCCTGGAAGCATGGTGACCATGCGACGATACGTGCTGGAAGACCTGCAGCTCTCCAACGGCCTCCTACTGAAGAAAGGGACCCGCATCAACATCGACACCCAACGAATGCGTGATCCAGATCTGCATGAAGATCCGCGTACGTATGATGCGTTCCGCTTCCACAAGATGAGACAGCAGCCTGGCGGGGAGCATACCGCACAATTGGTCTCGACAAGCCAGGATCACCTCGGCTTCGGGCACGGCGAGCACTCTTGCCCAGGCCGCTTTTTCGCAGCGAATGAAATCAAGGTCGCCATGGCGCATATGTTGATCAATTACGAGTGGAAGCCGGCTGAGAATTCTTTGGCGGGGCCGGATGTGAAGGGGCTGCTGATGAAGTCTGGCGCGGGTGCGCAAATTGACATTAGGAGGAGAGTGGCGGTCGCCACAGAAGGTAGTAGTATCTAAACGACTTCCGTCTAGTATTTAGTCTCTCCAGAACCTTCTATAGAGTTATGCACGAATATTCTTCGATCCATGTTTAACCAGTTTACAACTATCAAATGATTCACTCCTGCCCCTCCCGCTTCCTCACAAGCAGCCTCGCTCCCAAATCAGGGTACATATCCGTATCCACAGTACTATTCACCGGCCTCTTCGAACCCGGCGGGAACTTGAAATCGTAATGCATGAGAAGATGGCCCATGACAAGCTTGATCTCGTTGGCCACATAGGCGCGACCTGGACAGGCGTATTTCCCGTAGCCGAACGCCATGTTATGCAGACTGGTTGTTTGGAAATTAGTTTTCGTCAAGGTGTTCGCTGATCCGCTGGATGTGGGATACAGGTATCGAAAGGGGTCGAATGTGTATGCAGGATGGGGTCCTGGGACGAGTTCAGGATCGTTGAGGACGGCGTCTGAAGGAGCTGCTACGCGGGTGCCTTTTGGGAGGTGGATGCCGTTCGATAGAGTCACTGGATAATGGAGAATTCGATTGAAGGTGACTATGCTTGTGGTCAGTCTTTGCATCATGAGGTCGAGATGGGTACTTACGCAGGAAGACTGGATTGAGTCGCTGCGACTCTCGCAGCAGACTATTCATCGTGTGTAGCTTGTCCAGCATGGCTTTACTCCAACTACCTTCGCTTTGCAATGTTTCAGATATCTCCTGTTTGATTGGATCCAGATATTGAGGATATGCGCAGAGATCGTATAGTGCTTGCGTCATCGTCAGCGCAGTCGTGTGAATTGATGAGAGACTGAGAAGCAGAGTGCGTTGCGCGATATCCTCGATATCTTTCTCATGGCCCTGAGCAGCTTGGAACATCAGAGTCAGGATGTCTGGGCAGGGGTCGCCATTGTTACAGGTTTTATCGCGCGTTTCTAGCTCATGATCTTTCAGGATCTCGGAGATGATTCGTCTTGCCGCTTGTCTATTCTGTTGCAGATGTCTGAAGCTTGGAAAGAGCGGCGCTACCCATATTCGCAGCATTCGAGGAACGAATCGAAGCAATGTTCCAGTCACAAAGAGATTCTCGGTATACTCTGCAGTGGTCTTCAACCAGAGATCATTTCGACAGTGCTTTCGACCGAGGAAGATGCGTGCCGATATCCGCGAAACTATGCGAGATAGCATTTGGACCATGTCAACACTCACCCAGTGCTTGGATCCATCCAAGCACGAATCCAGTTCACTTGCTAGAGCGTAGTGCATCTCATCTTCCATGACGGGAACAATGATCTTCAAGTTTGGGGTAAGCTTCTGTTGTACCACTCTGGTCTGTAGATCGCTTTCTAGAAAGTTGAGACCCCCCAAGAGCTCCCCAGCAAAGTCGTGAATGAAAGGCTCGATGGAGCGTCCAGTGTCGCGCGACAATCGACGGATCTCTTCGACATACTTGGGTGGAACGATGATTATATCTGCATCTACTTTATGAACCTTGAAGATCGTGTCCTTAAACTATCGTTATGACGATTGTATCAGTTTCCGATACATCTTCCTACCTGATAAGCTCACCTTGCTGTATCCTTGGTTGATTATTGACCGACTGTTGCGAATGAAACGTAACCTAGTAAGCCATCGTGGCTCGAAGATTCTGTGACTGCCGGCGAAAGCAGTCGGTGCACTCTCGCGATTAAGCCAGACGACAACATAGCAGATGAGAACTGCAATTGCGGCGAATAGCGAAGCGGACTGCTTGCCAATGGGTTGTTCGCTGGGAAACATGGAAGAAGATACACCTCTTGTATCGTCCATCATGCTAGAGATAATCTGCGCTGGTAGGTAAGTGCGACTGCAAGGCTCTGAGAATTGGGCTCGACGCACTGAGACGGAGATTCTCAGCCCAGAACGAGTCTCCGATGATCGCGATGTGCGCTTGTGCCTGCCAGCCACTGGGTAAGGAGCTAACGACCCGAGCGATAAAAAAAATCTTATTGCAAGCACATCAAGACCCACTGAGTCCTTGGTGTGCGTTTGGCCAGCGGTGGGTCGTGCTGTAGCCCTGGAATTCGAAAAAAACACTATTCCAGGCCAAGCGAGTGGTCTTGCTGTAACCCTAGAAAGCTTGATAGCATGAATCAAGGTAAGCTAGGCACATGCATGTGCATGTGCATGTCTCGTCGAAGTGGGTAATCGGATGTGACCTCCCGTATCAGCACTGTTGGGGCACTCAAAGTGGTCTCGCGTAGCTTCCGTGTCCAAATCGCTTTCGCACTGCACGTGATAAGCACGGCAACCAGCTTATCCTACTCGCTGTTCGTATCTTCCTTACTTCAGTTGCAACATTCTTACTCCTGCTTGGACAAATTTGCGGTGTATCTATTGCTCGCCATGGCGTCTATTGTACGGTCCTACTTCGACATCAAAGAACATCTTAGAGTGCTTGTGATACTTCTCTCCACAGCTATTGTCCTTCTACTGGTCTCCTCGCTGAAGGCACGGAAGAAGTCACCCTTGCCACTCGTGAATGGCAATAGCTGGACAGATCCCCTTGGGATCGAGGCCAAGAAGAGGTTCATGACAAGTGCTAGATCCATCATAGCTGGACAGCTCGAGAAAGCACCTGGCAAGCCATTCCGCGTTGTCTCCGACATTGGAGAGCTCGTGGTGCTTCCACCAGAGTTGGCACCTGAAATTCGGAACCACAAAGACTTTAGCTTTACGATGGCTGCTTATAAGGTGCGTCAAACCCACGAAGGCATCTGCGATCGACTTGCTGACGCGCGCAAGTGGTTCTATGCCCACTTGCCTGGTATGGAAGGGTTCCGAGAAGGGACTACAGAAAGTCAGATCATGAAGCTCGTTGCTAGGCATCAGCTTACGCATCAGCTTACCGTGGTAACTGCACCAGTTGCCGAGGAGTCAGCCAGAGCCTTGAGAGACGTCTTCGGCTGCGACGAAGGTGAGTCTTGCCATCGATTCCCCATCTTGATCATTTCAATGACGATTCGAGGATAGGCTGGCGAGAACTCAGCGTGCGGAGTGCCTGTCTCCAGGTCATTGCACGGGTGAGCTCGCGGATATTCCTGGGCCAGGAACTTTGCCGTGATCCAGACTGGCTGCGAGTAACGTCTACCTACTCAGTCCTAGCCTTCAGGGCAGTCGTAGTGCTACGATTCTGGCCAGCTCCTCTTCGGAACGTGGTGCACTGGTTTCTCCCGGCATGCAAGGCTGCTAGGAACTTGGTTCAAGAAGCCCGCGATCTTCTCAATCCTCTCTTACAGGCGCGCAACGAGGAGAGACAAGCTCAAGCGAAAGGCGAAAGTGTCTTGTATCGCAATGATGCAATAGATTGGCTCGAAAGACTTGCGACTGACAAGAATCTGAATTATGATCCAGCAGCCTCGCAGCTCTCGCTGTCCACAGCCGCTCTACACAGCAGCACTGACTTCTTCGCCCAACTGCTATTGGATCTTGCGGAACGTCCAGGTCTCGCCGAGGAGCTAAGACAAGAAGCTGCTAATGTTGTAAGTACAGAAGGATGGTCGAAAGGATCTTTGTTCGACTTGAAACTCATGGACTCGGTCATGAAAGAGTCGCAGCGGCTGAAGCCGATCAGTCTGGGTAAGCCTCTCGATTCATGGAACGTCGTGAATGAAGACTAATGCAGTCATCTAGCATCGATGCGACGGTATACCACGGCAGATGTCAAGATGTCTTCGGGAGACATTATCCCCAAAGGTAGCCTGACCGTCGTATCAGCTTACCGGCATTGGGACGAGAAGACTTACGAGCGTCCCGATGAATTCGACGGGCACAGGTTCCTGAAGATGAGGTCGCAGGCAGGTAAGGAACATCAGGCACATCTGGTCAGCGCCACCCAGGACCATTTCGGGTTCGGCTACGGCCTTCATGCTTGTCCAGGCCGATTCTTTGCCGCAGAGGAGGTCAAAATTGTGCTGGCTCAGATGCTGCTGCAATATGATATTAGATTAGTGGAAGGCTCAGACAGTCGTCCTGTAAGCGCTAGTCTCAACATGTATGCCAATCCGACTTCGAAGATCAATGTTCGATATCGTGGTAGCAGCTTTTGAATAGACTCTTCATTCTCGATATAGCAAATATGTATCGATTCGTGATGGCAAGTCTATAGTGCCAATGAATTGTAAAGGACATACAATGACTGGAACTGCGCCTAGCAAGTTTTGCCGGCTTCCCTGCATTCGATCTTAACCGAGGTCTAGTCGAGAGTGAGAGTCGACATCTGCTTTTTACTACGTGCTACGCGCGTTCCAAAAAAAAACTAGTACACCAAATGCTCGAAAAGTTCGAAGGCTAATATCTAGCCAACTAATACTCTTAACAGTTCAAAATTAGTAGTAGAGCTAGTAAATAGTAACAAGAGCTTAATATATAGTTTTTAGTGTAAGGGTGGGGTGTAGCAACGTATAGAACCGACTACTATCTATAGTAGAGATAGGTGGTAGAACTATTAGCTGCCTTTGTTTGATAAGGCCGGAAGGCCTGCGGAAGGCAGCCGGAGAGGCCTCGTCACGTGACGGGTTCAGCCGGAGCCGCATTTGCCAAGTCTCCCCCCTACATTTAGCTCTTATTATTATTTATTAAGTAAGATATTACTATAAATAGAAAAAGAAACACTTCTATCTTTTAATTAGAATAATTAAGGTTTAGTAGCTATCTTATAGTAAAAAAATAAGCCTATATAGTACTTTCCTATATATACTATAGTCTATAATATATAGTTCTATAATTACTTCTCTACTTTAGTGTAAGAAATGAGGATTGGCGCTCGGATGAGCGACCAATCAGGGCGCGGCTGGACCGCCGCCAGCAGAACATAAAGGGAGCCAGACATCCAACCATTCTGGATCACGCATCTCACGAGTGATCCAAGTGAGCGCAGCTCACGCTCACTGTGAGTGATCGTGAGATCATGAAGGATAAAAGAACCGCTTCCTTGTAAGTAGTCTACTGTAGTCAACCTCGTCTTCAATCTAGAGACACCCTTGTCTTAGATAGCGAACATTGTATTGCCAGGCTGGCCTGACAATACTTCCAATCGTACTTCATTATCTGCAAGGCATACCTTCTCCGACTCTTACCTCAGTGCTATACTGCTATAGAAGCAGAACTACCTCGTTCTCGGCTTAGCTCAGACCACTAGCGTGGGCTGTGTTGGACGGTTCGTGACAATGAAGTCCATCTCGGCGCAGAGCAAAATTTAGATAAGTACGTCGATTTATCCACGTAGTACTATCAGCAATTTTATCTGCGCACTGATTGTTATCTCCGACAACCAGCGACTGTCAAGTCTATCTGTTACTCTGCGAATCATCCACTAGCTCTACGCCGCTCACTGGCATCTTTCGTGTCCAAATTACTCAACATGCTTATCACTACTCTCTTCGCGCTTACCAGCATCACTGGCGCTCTCGCCTCTCCCACGCCTGATGACGTCGCTGCCAGCCTAACGGGTCAAGATTACCACCTCGCAGATGCCGATGGTCTCCCCACGCTTCGCCTCTCTCGCAGGGAAGTTGATGAGATGAAGGCCAACTTGGAACATCCAGGTGGAACCGTTATTGGTCGTCATACATTCCCAGCCGACGGCACCGACGGACCACTCGATGTGCCGGTCAGATTGATCGATCCGGATTGGCTTTTGGAGGGGGAAGAGGGCGACAAAGCTCGAGCTCTAGCAAAGCGTCAAGGTGTCAGCGGCAGCTGCCTTTCCTTCCGCGCCCCAAGCTTAAGCTGTGCTATTGGTTACTGTTGGAGAGACTCTGCGAACAATGTCCAGAACGCCCATGTCACTATTACACGTACGCCTAACCCTTTTCGAAGCGATTACTCCATCAGCCGGACCAGTCAAGATCGCGCCAAAATCGATATCGTATATGTCGATCCCAATGGAAGTGCCTCTACATGGGAAACTGGTCACAAGTGCACGGACCCTAACCCTTTTGTCCATACGATCCATCGCATGAGTGGACCGACTGATCCTTTGACACATGTCTTAGAACACAGTGCGCTTCGCACTGGAGCTGCTTCCTTCGCAAGGGTCATGAAGGTGAATTGTCGTACTTGCGACTTCGGTTCGGTGGCCTGCGGACCCTCTCTCAGGAACAGGATGTTGGTGCTCACGAATGGTGCCGGGACTGGCTTACAGTGTCAGTGATAAGCCTTGAAGGAACTTAAGGAGAGCTCCTCTTTACTCAACACAGGGTAGTATCAATCGGGACTCTCGAGAAGCTATCCCAGTTAAAGATGTAGAGAGGTGCGTATAGTTTGTTGTCATTGGCATATCGAGAATTATCGAGAGCCGGAGCTGTGAGGTTCAGTTTGTTATATATTATATCATGAAAAGAACAAGAAATAAAAAGTTCCATTCAATGTCCATTGAAGGCGATGCTAGTAGACTAGGCTAAGCTAGAAAGGAGGTACTTGTGCTTCCAAAGCATTGTGGTAATACGGATGTAAGAGTTGGAGAAGAGAGATCTATTGTAGACTGGTTGTTGCAGAATGGCTTCTGCACATCCCATGAGCTGCTTGCTGGTGCCTGCTGGTGCCCAGCAGTACCTAGACTGGAGCTAATTTGGCGAAGATATATATGACAGTCCTTACCATATAGATAGAAGCCGAGTGGTCTGTAAGCAAATTAAACAATTAATCCTACCTCTTCTTACATGTTGTCACCATGAAGTAGATTATTTTGCTTGTTTGACGGCTGATCATTGATTGTTTGTGCTGTTTGCTTGTTTGCCAAGCACTGTGACCTCGTCGTCGCCGCTGAATAGAGATGTGTCACCCGATTTGCCACCTCCCTCCGAACTTACCGTAGGTCCCCCAAACAAGTTGTCGTCTAGCTTCACAAGGCCGGTACTGATCCAGCTCTTCAAGCTCATAAGCCACTCGAGGGTGGAGCTGTGCAACAGCCTCCGCCGGCTTGAGATAGCGTCACCAGCTTGGCTGTACAAGCGCTCTGGCGCGTCTGACACGGCTGGCACTGCGAATATGTTAAGTGCTAGTGCAGAGAGGCGTGGCCAGCGTTTACGCTGCATCAACCACCACGGAATAGGTGAATCCTCTACTGCAAGGCCTTGTGGCCGAGGCCCTGCAAGATACTGACTCAGCTCATCCCCCTGCTCATCCCCCTCGTCATCCTCGTCGTCGTCATCATTAAACCAGTCACTAGCGATGCCGCTAGGCCTCTTCCGTGATGAGGGGAGGCAGATCTCCCTCTGTGAATAAGGTTGCCACAGCTTGTCGAATGACACCTTTGCACTATGTGATCCACTCTGGCTTCCAGCGTCGGTTTAGATAGCTCCATTTCAGCTTTGGATGGAGTACCACGGCTGTTACATATATCGGTGACTCGTCAAGCTTGGCATAGTAGTGGTTGAGCTTTCGCCAGCCGAGATTACACGCAGTACTGAAATGAGACTCGGAGGTAATGGGCGCTGGAACAAGCTGAGGATGTGACTCACTGGGATGGATATTCACGCCTCTTATCCTCAAAGTGACGGAGGAGGTGCTCGAGGGTTGGAAGAACTTGCCAGATACAGCCAAAAATGGCCACCGACGTTGCCTTGGAGGAGTGTTGTTGCTCGTTGAAGGGGCTCAAGGAGTTCGTGATACCATTCGAGTACAGTCCAGTCGTCTATCGTAAGGAGATCTCTTACTATTGACGGTTCCCGAGGAGGAGGTCGTCCAGCACATTCAGCACGCCGGCACCGGCCGGCATAGTCATCAACTTCAAGCTGGCAGAATTCATTGATTGAAGCTCGTAGGTAGAGCGCGCGTTTGATGGCGTTGTCGAAGCTGTTACATCGAGTGATGACATCCTTGACAATAGCATAAACCGGCTTCTTCTCTGGCGGCTGGAGGTGCATTGGCTTAGGCTGGAGGTAGTTCAGCCGGTCAATCCGCTGAGGTGAGGCATCAATGTAATAGAGCACGTTGTGAAGTTTGCCACAAGGTCCCCTCCGCCGCCAGCGCTGGAGTGGTTGCTCCCCTAGAGCAGTATCCTCGAGGCCGTGCTCAAAAGCGTCAGCATCACTCCCAAAGAGCACCGCTTGGCCACAGAGGTTGAAAATATGGCCACAGCATCTAAGGCGTGACTCTGGCATCTTGAAGCTAAACTCATGGCTCAGATACGCAAGGCAAACGTCGTTGTTTGGAGCATTGTCAGTCATGAAATAGCCGACATTCTGCTGGAGGTTGTAGTGCGCAATAATCGCTCCTATTGTCTCAGCCAGATTGAGGCCTGAATGCCGGCCGCCTTGACGTGGTAATCCAAGCAGTGCTGTCGTCGGCTGACCGTCGTCTCGGATGAAGTGAGCCATGATGCTGAGCAAGGCCAGCTTATTGCGGGAGGTCCAGAGGTCAAAGGAGATATTGATCTTTATGAGGGAGGAGGCCAATATCTCAGTCAAAGCCCCAAGCTGCTTGTCATAGATCTGGCCAATAGTGACGCTGGCTACTTGATGGCTTGGAAGAACTGGCTCACACCTTGGCTGGAGGTATTGCAGGAGGTGATGGAAGCTCTGGCTCTCAATCTTCCTGAAGCTGACATTATTTGTTAAGATCCATGTGTATAGAAGCTTGAGGAAAGTGCCCCTATTGAAATTGACTGCCTGATTACTCCTTACCCCTGAGAGAAGATCTCTTCCATGACTCATGCAATCCTCCATAGTTTTGCGCTTTTTTGAGCTTGAATCGATGCCCTCACCTGCTGCTTCAATGCTGTGGCACTACCTGAGATGATAGTGCACACCAGAGGTAGCCTTGCAAAGGCAAATCAGCTGGTTGTTCGGAGACCTGCGGATGTGACATTTCTGGCAGAGCCAGAAGGGGGTATCCTTGTGCATAAGCCGCCACCCATGCTTGTATATTGTTGATGTATGCCTCTTATCATCGTCTGCTGCATGATAGCCTGTACGAAGGCGTGACCACCCAAGTCCTTCGTATCCCAAGAGTGGCTCGGGGGGAAGCCAGAGTCTGCTTGACCTGCGAGACTCTGGAAGTCGTGTGGTAATTGTAGCTCATTTGGAACTATTCGCGCTGATGATGCAAGATTCGATAGGATCGATATGCATTGGTCGGAAGCCACGGTGGTGATGGTAGAGTTGTTAGAAGGTGTGATGGCGCTGCACATTTGGGTGGCTTTGACGGAGTTTAAGCTGGAGGAGCTATCTTCGCGCCTCTGATTGGCTCGGAAGTAGTCGAACATGTCCACCACCTCTCGGTGTATCCCACCTTTTGAACCTCGTCATCAGCACCACTATTCAACCACCTATTGGCAAAAGAGCCTCATGTTCCATTACTTGATCATGAGTTTCATGCTTGTTTGCTTGACCTTGGCAAACAAACACAAGTAAATCTGCTTGAGGTTTTTAATTTACAGACCAGTCTGGTTACCTTCTATCTACTCGAACATCGAGGCAACCTTAGTGCCCATCTCCCACGATCTTGAGACTTCAGACTCGCATGAAGCTGTTCTGCTACTACCCAGTACTCTGTACTCTACTCATGTTCGAATTACATGAACCTTTCTTAGCGGGTCGAGCTTGAATCTTGCAGAAGCGAGGGATGTTTTCATTGTAACTTCGCGGGTGCGGAACGGCTCGCCGCTTCCTTCGAATGTAGCTTCTCTGTAATCAGAAATCCGTCCTCCGCGAGGGTACCAGACTCACCTAAACACGCAAATGGCCTTGTTCTTAGTACAACGAATGCATTGACCTGAAGTCGGAACGCACTTCACCTTGCCTCTTCTGCATCTCCTGGTTCGACACTTGTCAGCTCACACTGTACCGATCGACTGTGCCTCCCACATACAAGCAAGCCCGTATATGCCGTTTTCTTGGTCGCCCGGCTTTCGTTAAGCCCGATGACTCCTCTGCCGGCGCTGCTTCAACTTGCGCCGGCACTATAATCGATTGAGCCGATAGCTTGTTCTTCGGGTGCATCTTGTGAAATGGGTGCATGATTTCGTGCGAAAACATTATGAGTTTGCGTGGGGAACGATCATTGGAGCACTCATGTAGAGCGTCAGCACGCCGTGCACATGAGAATAAATTCTGACGCTTTAAGATTAGTATGGTTTTTATCATTTTACGCGCACATATTCCATGGAATCATGCGGAACGGTACTGGGAACTTCAATCTATGCATGCTCGAAAAAGGGTCAAGGGGCACCGATCAGCGGGATCCCACTCTGATGTCACCTGGAAGGAGCGGACGAATGGATGGAGAGAAGCTGCCGGTGGACCCTTGTTTCATGGGGCAAGCCCTATTGTGTTCATCACATTGACTTTCTCGGGACTTGAGAATGGACCGCCTCCGAATTCTTGGCAGCATTATGTTCCGAGTCCAGTGCAACCTTGCAGCTGTCTTGACGGGCCTTGACTACGACTAAAATACCTGTATACTATGGTGGATGCGACATTTGACACACGAAATAGGATCTCCGACTGGTATCCGTTTCCATCGTCTTGAGGCCAGCAAAAATGGCCGGCGCACGCCAGGGATGCGAGTCGAAATGGAGAACGGTGGAGAGACGGCAGCGAACACGCAAATCAGCGAGCGAGGTACGAGCACAAGGCGGGCCATTGCGGCCACCAGCAGTGGCAAACCAGGATCTCCGCTCTCTGTAGCGGAACTGCTTCACTATTACAGGATGATCAGCTGCAAAGAACGACAAGACAGCACGGCAGATGCATGAAGATGTCGACGTGATCGACAATGAGTGACAACGAACGACGTAGCGCAGATACTGAACATCGTACAGCACAACGTCAATGGGAGCCTCAGTCGAGCGATGAGCGCCGTCTGCTCTGCGGTAGATGCAAGGAGATACCACATCCTCGCGGTGCGAGAACCTTGAAGAAGTCCACAGATACCGATCTCGACATGGTACCGATCTCGACATGGTCAGCCAACTGCCAATTTTACTACCTGCTCAGTAAGAAAAATCGAGTGTGCTTCTGCATCAACAAAACTTTCGATGCGGGTCAGAAGCCTTTGCATCTTCCGCTCCATAGTAAACTTGGTGAAGAGCTAAGATGCGGATAGTCCGTAGCCACTCCACCCGCGATAGCAGAGCACCCTGCCTCCGGACTATGCGCTTTCGTTCCACTTAGATAGTACATGCGGGGTGTTCAGAACGGCGGAAGGGACATGGTGACGCGGACTCTACCGACTAGAGGGTAAGCGCAAGACTTATAGATTGGAAAGTGAGCACGAACTTAACGATGAAGCTTTACTCACCGTGTTTCGCTCCCGCAAAAAGTGAAGGTCGTCTCGACAAAAGGGAAGCTAAACTTTGCAATGGACTTCGTGACAGACTTTCTTTGGCTGCATTTGTGCAACGAGCGTCCTCGAGTTCTCAGTCAAACTTGCAACTATAGAACGCCAACCTTTTATCGGCGCTGAATTTGGCGTCGGGGCGACATTACTGTTTTGGTGCAGGACAGCCGGAAGCAAGGCCAAGTCCATTCGGGGCACCATCATGCCATCAATAGGGTTGACTTACTTGCAAAGAAGAGTCAATCAAATTCGGGGTATCCACCCACTTTGTCTTTGGACAGAACCATGTTCTCGTCGGAGTAACACCGTGTTATTTTCAGTCCATCTCCTGGTCCGTCTCAAGCGCGAGTGACTACTCAAGGTCATAGTAAGGGCAACACCTGTACATCTTCAATACCAGAGCACAGCATAAACAGACCAGTCCAAATGGAGAATTCACGTGGCCGCCCACAATTGGACGCTTCGGGGACAACGATGCCCTATAAGATTCGATGCATCTCGGTGGCGACAAATCCTGCTACCACCGCGAGTGGCGGCACTCCTTATATCCTGCCTGTATTGAGGTGCGAGGCATGTTTGCAGCGTGAAAAAAAGGTACGTATCATAGCTACACGCAGTCGAGCTTCGGGCATAACTCAATCTCTAGTGCGATAGAGCACGGCCAGAGTGTACCACCTGTTCTGGACAAAAGGCGAAGTGCTACTACAAAGATTTGGTCGTTCACACCAGATCTGTTGCTGGCTCAAGGATAGCTGAAAGACGAGCTGGGTCGATGAATCCAGTCGTGGCCGCAGCAGACGAGAGCACGGCCACCTCCGTATCGAGAGGACTTCTAGAAGCTACAGGATCTGCAACCACTTTTGATGTGTGCGTATCCGAACGCCTTGAGGTTACCTGTCTACTCTGCCATTGGTCGGATCGTGTCTCTCCATGCCTCGACTTCCTGCCACTCATTGTCGACGTCTCAAACTGGCCGGATCGAGTAATCAAGCTCGACACCGAATACCTTTACCACGGTGCGCTTGCATTGTCGGCCCTCCATGCGGAGTTTCATGGTATGGGACACCCCTCCTGGCGTTTGGGAATTGAAGCTGCCAAGCACTATGCAATCATGCTACATTTGTACCGGCTGGCTTTATCGAACCCTTCTGGTGGCGACGATCCTACGTCAGTGATCGGTGCTATTGTGGCTGCTGTTATATCGTCTGCCATGGCTGATCGATCGCCTGGAAAAGCCGTTTCGGACTTCCTGGAATGTTGTCTCATGTGGTCAGGTATATACATCGTCGGTTCGCGTAGATGCGTAAGCATCCAAAGCAGCAGTACCCACCCATTAGCACCGATGCTCGCTTCAGGCGAAATGTTCGACGAGACACAGTTGCCGCCGAGGTGCTGGACTTTTTGGTACATGAGGCTTCCACATTGCTACCTGCAATTAGACAGCAATACTATGAACTTTTGACGACGATGCGCGACTACTTCCGACTGCAGTACCTGGGAGCTCGGGAAACATTCAGCTGGCTATGTCATGGCAAGCATCAACTATTCGGCTTTCTGCAGCAGTCGACAGAGATGAATCGCCGTATCCTCGCAATGATGGGTGTCATTGTGCACAGGTTAGATGACTATTGGTAGGCGGAAGGTCTTGGCAGCACAGTGGCGCAGGCCGCACTGCTCTCATTGGGATCGCGCTGGTCGGTGCTCGAAGAGCTGGTCAATCAGACCTTTGACAGCCGGCTCCAGGAGGGTGGTGCAGAGTAAGTGCTTGCAGCAGATGTGCTACTTCTACCGCTTGTCCTTGAATGGATTGTAGCGGAAAGCCTGATGATCACTCTAGCTGCGTGACCACGAGCTTGACTTTCAAGTGTCGCTCATCGTGCTGACATGGCTGTGAGAGCGACAAAGCAAGACCGAACAGAATGTTCCTTCACACAAGGTTAGAGGGAGTCATGACTGACAGACACCAAGATCGTGAGAGCTTCCAGAGCACGGGTTTGTTAGCCAGACCAACTTAGCAATTTTCAAATCAGAGGGTGTCGTGTCTTCTTTGCTTCGAACTCGGAGCCCTTCACAAGGAGGACCCTGAAAGGCGAGGAAGCTTCGCAACGCATCATTAATGATGATACTTGAATGCAGTAACGTGCTTCACGGTCAATGTCCGCCACTGGAGGGCGCGACTACCAGCCTGGACTCTTTTTGCTTGTGGGAGCTCGTCAAATCCCTTGTGCTCGACAGAAAAGTGTTGCTGAGAAGTTGGCAGGGCACAAGTGGGGTATGTCCCGAGATATCAGTTTTTCCATCACACTTGGCATCGCAAATACCGAAACATTGCTGCTCGCCACGTCAGACGTCTTGGTGACCCTAAACCGGCTATCGAAAGTTTTCGTGGTTGCGGCAAATTTGAGTGAGATCCTAAAAATCTCGGTGCAATTTGCTAAGATCATTATTGTTGCAGATTGGCTTCTGCACATCCCATGAGCTACTTGCTGTTGCCTGCTGTAGCCTAGTGGTACCTAGGCTGGAGCCTAGTTTGGCGGAGATCTATATGACAGTCTTTACTATGTAGATAGAATGATAAGCTTGTGGTGTCCGACCTTGACAGTCATTCACTTCCGCAATAAAGAGCGTACGATGACACATGAGATACTTGCAATTGGGGACACCAATAATGCATGACCAGGGCGGACTTTCCAAGTGATGATGATTCATACCCGTGCGGACCGGATGGAAGAGCACAGGTCAAGCTTAGCTATTACAGAAAGGGTAAACCAGCGAGTTGTCACCAATGAAGTAAGAGCCTAATAAGGGCTCGCTACATTGGCATTAGAAGATCAATTCAGTGGACCAGGTGACATAATTCTTCTCAACGTTGCCGCGGAGAGAAAGAAAACCACGATGCCCATCCAGTATTCCAATACCCAGTTGTTGACGCTACGCTAATATAGCAACATAAAAGCTGCCTCCAACAGCAAGAATTATTGTAGAGCATCCAACAGTGCTAACAATCAGTAAGCGGTATGAAGATGAATGGAATAGCGGAGTGTGTCGTGTAGTTCCCGTATCCTCAGCCTGACAGGCAAGAGAGCCATCTGTTGTGGCTTCCACCTCTCTTCCTGAGCTCTGTATGCAAGAGTGTCGTATAAGAAAGCGACTCTTCGTGCCTGAGCGAATATGAAGAAGCCGAAGAGGGCGGATCGCTCCTGGTGACTGTCAATGGTGCAGCCACCCACCAGGACTGCGGCACCGTAAGACGCGTAGAGACTGTTTCCGTTCCTCCACGAAGTGGAATGATCTGTATGATTACTCTCTTCCCATGCGGCCACGACTTGTTCTAGTAGGCCTGTCATCTTTTCGATCAACATGATGAGGAAGGTAAGCAATCGATGCGAAGAATAACAATTCAAACAGTATGCAAAGGTGTGACACTGCGAGGTGAACTGTTCGAGGAGGCGCAGTGCCTGCTCTGCGATCCCAAGGTTGACGATCTTGTCCTGACTGTGCACGCTCTCTAGCAACCGCAAAGTTTGGACAAAGCACTCGCATATTGCTTGTGACATGGTTGTCTGCAATAAAATTGGCTTAGGAGTCGGTTCAAGTGAAAAGCCATCCGTGAGGTCCGGTAGATATTGGTTGGAGCGACTGTCAGTCGGCCACGAAATGTCTGTATGATGCACTTTGCCGGATTCCACAGAAGTATACGCCGCCATGTCGTGGCTGTTCTCCATACACAATGGTTTGTCTAATAAGAACGGGTCGATCAGATCTCCATCGAAATTTCCGAAGTACCCATCATTGATCCCACTGGAGCCAGCCTCGAAGCTTGTCGGAGTTGGGACAGCAGATTTATCGCCAGACGACCCGCTCAAAGAGGAGAGTGATGCTTCATGGTGTGCAGAAGTCGACAGCTTCGCCCTCAGCTCAGATCGTTTTGCTGGTTGTGAAGTTGGTGGAGACGTGTCTGCCCATTTCTGTGGTAGCGGTGTTGTAGCGATGCTGGGACTGCCAAGCGGTGATTGCGCAGGTTGTATGCGTCGAAGGACTGAAGGTTTATCGGACACCTTCCTTGATCTCTGGCGTTTGGCGTGCAGAGTGTCCGAATAAGTACATGTCAGGTTGCGGTTACGGCAACGTTGACAGCCGAACTTGTGTCCGGTGCACTTGAGCTGCTGCGTGTGAGATTCCACGTGGCCACTATATCAACCCTCAGAAGCTTACCTTCTTAGAACGACAAACATCGCAAGCAAAGTGAACAGTATTCTGCCCTGCTTGAGGCGGGAGATCTGAAGTCGAAATGCACGCCACCTCTCCCTTTCGGTCCTCTGCTCTCAATGTGGCGAACATTGGCTTTCGAATGTCGTGATTGTAGGGCCTTTCAGACGCAAAGATAGATCAACAGGATCTAACCAGAGCATTCGTGTCTATCGGTGCGATTCTAATCAGGTTCTTTTGTTGTCACCTGCAGCGGATGCTCTGGAACTTCGCTCCGTCCAGACGAGGAACCAATTTCGGGCAATTTAGGGTTCTCGTAGTTGCTGAAGCATGTTTTATCCGTCGCTGTCGCTCACATTGTCATACTACGAGTCTTGGTTACCATCTGTCTGTCATTTAGACTCTGGAGTGACTCGCGATTGACAAGGGGATGTGGGCCCAAAAGTGGTCTGTCGTCGGTAGTCATGTGATCTTCACGGTAAACTGAGTTTTGGCTGAATGACCGCACGGTGCTTGGTGTGTCTGGGAGAGTTCATCTTGCATGGCCTTCACATGGACAATTGATTTCCACAACCACGGGCTGGCAGAATCAAGATTTTCCCAACGTAGGATGAAGCGAAAGAGATGAATCGAAGTGGCTGGGGTTGTCACTTCGGAGCTCAAGCCGACGGCAGTGACGTCGATTCAGGCGCATGGGGAATCTGAAATCTCTTCATGGGTCTCCTCATTCCTCGTTTTTCAGTTCTTGTCCTGTCACTTTCCTCCGTCCTTCATCTCCCCAACCCACAACCCCTCTCTACAAAGCAGCTCCAAATCTCGCACGGAACTTCCGCGCCCCGGCTACCGAGGGATATTGATACGCCTCGAATTCTACACCACTCAGTCTTTAGCTCAATTACAGCTTCATGTAGTGCGCAGACCGTGATTGATGGTGCGGTGGGTGCAAAAAGACGGGTTTTGTGGAGGATTTGGTCAAAATTTGCCTAGGAAACGAAATCCCATAGCTTGATCGTCAGAATTGAGGATGTTCTACAAGCTTACATATGCGCAAATACGTTAGACTAAATAGATGCATCAGGAGAGCAGCTTTTCGGCTAGACTGCGCCATAAATATTAACTTTTATCATGAGCTGTGATTGTGGTGTATTAAAATGAACTAATGTCTCATGCCGGGTTGAACTTAGAAGTCTTCGACAGTCCGTGCACAAACACAGTCCGTGCAACACTGAAGATTTGTAGATAGACCATCTTTACTGCTAAATAACATCACCAATATTAAATTTATGGATCTGGCAATTGCTGAACTAAATTTCTTGGAGTCCCCGAATGTCTCTGCTACAGCCAAAAAGTATGGACTTGTCAGATCAACCCTCTGGAAGAGATGGAAAGGCATCACAGCCACCATAGGTCAGAGTGTTGAAGAACACAGATTTCTTACTGATCAGCAAGAGCAGCAGCTCTTGCAGTATATCAAAAGACTCTGTGATAGATGTCTTCCGCCTATACCAGCGATCGTTGCAGATATTGCCTCCCATCTTGGAGGAAGACCTCCTGGAGGGAACTGGTGTTCAAGATTTGTTGAAAGGCATAAAGACCAAATTGATTCAAAATATCTCAACAGCCTTGACCTTGAGAGACATCGAGCCGATTCCGTGGCTTTCTTCAAGCAACACTTCTCTATTGGCGGCCAGGAAATTGAAGAATATGCGATCCTGCCTGAGAATACCTACAACATGGATGAGAAAGGCTTTCCTCTTGGAAGGATCACTAAGGCCAAATTGATCTTTCCAAAGGATCTCTCAGCCTCTGGAAAGCTTCTAGGAGCTGATCAAGATGAATCTAGGGAGTGGGTGACAATCGTGCCTACTGTGTGTGCTGATGGAACAACTTTGCCCCCTCTCTTCATCTATTAAGGCTCCTCTGGCTCAATCCAAGACTCCTGGATCCAGGACTTCAACTCCAACTACCATGATGCTTATTTTTCTTCTTTACCAAATGGATGGACTTCTGATGACATTGGTTTCAAGTGGCTAGAGGCTCTGTTTGACAAGAAGACCCAAGACAAAGCTGGAAGGGGTGGGAGGCGCCTATTTGTAGATGGGCATGGCTCTCATGTCACTCTGAAGTTCCTTGGATGGGCTCAACAACACAGGATCCTTGTTGCTGTATATCCTCCTCATTCTACCCACAGATTACAGCCTCTGGATATTGGTTGCTTTGCTCTTCTCGCAACTTTTTACAGCCAGCTCCTTGATAGGCAGACAAGGCTTTCTGAGGGCCAAACAAGGATGACAAAGAGGGACTTCTTTAAGTGCTTCTATCCAGCATGGCAACAAGCCTTCACAGTGAAGAATGTGGCTTCAGCTTGGTGCAAGTCTGGCCCCTGGCCTTTTGATCCAGATATGGTGCTCAGTAAGCTCATGCCAAGGAACCAGAGGGAGATCACCCCAAGACAACACAGTAGAGGTCCTTCAAGCAGTCCACCTCTTCCCTGGGATACCCCTTCATCTAAGAAGAAGCTCAAAGCCTATGTCAATAAGACTGTTGACAGAACAGCCAAGAAGATCATCAGAAGACTGAGCTCAGACCTCCACAAGAGCAGGGCAGAGACTGTGCTTGAAAGGATTGACAAGGGGAAAGCAATTGAGGCCCTAGGGCATGAGAAGAAGAAGAGGGAGAGGGGCAAGAAGTGGATTGAGGATTTTAGGGCCGAGGAAGGCTCTAGTGCTATCCTGTTCTCACCTGGCAAGATCGGATCAAATCTGGAGCTTCAGGATAGGAGGGAACAATATAAAGAGCAAGAGAGGGAGCAAAAGGAGCAGAGAGTCCAAGAGAGGGCCGCTGCAGAGCTTCTGAAGGAGCAAGAGGCTCAGACGAAGCGTGAAGAGAAAGTTACAGCCCAAGCTATAGGGAAGGAGCAGCTGGCTCTTCAGAAGGCTTCAAAAGCTGCAGAGAAGGAGGCCAAAAGGGTTCAGAAACAGCTTGAACAACAAGCTAAGGCAAAACATAAGAAGCCAGTGGGTCGGCCAAAGAAGCAGCTGCTTCTTCAGAAGCCTATGAAGGGGATGAAATCAGCTGGAGTTCAGAAGGTGGCAAAACAGTCAATGTCAAGGTCGGGGAGAGCTATTCGTACACCAGTGCATTTACTTGAATGAAATTTTCTTGGTGGATCTAGGCTGAATTCATCTATATTCCATCTAAATTTCATCTGGATTCGAGCCGGATCCAGGGTGTAGTAAATTATTTACTGCTGCTCGCTTGAGCAGTTTTGGTGTTGCAAGGAGTGTGTGTGTGCACGGACTGTGGAAGACTTCTACCTATTTAGGGCCTCCCACCAAAAGCTCAAGTGTTGTCCTGCTGCACGCCACCTGCTTTGATTCCAGAAAATTTCTAAGCTGCTGTAATGACTCTCACCTCCAGGGCTTGGTCCTCAATCATGACACTCATGAATATGTTCCGTTCGTCGCTAGCACATGAGATGTCTACGCGGTAATACGAATAGCTCCACTACTGCTCGGTAGAGTCGCCTCTTCCGCCTAGAGCATAATCTTCTTTATTACGCTAGAGGAGAGATGAATCCTCGTTCCATGAGTGCCTTTCTATCCACATGCTTCGTCGCGTTAGGGTCGCTGTCAGAAGGAAGCGTTAGGCTTTAGCTACATCTAGAGCTAACACCGAGTGATGCACGAATATCAGGCCTGATTGAGTGTCTAGCCTCTAGCTCAGTCGCAGACTTACAGAGAATTCTCGGTCGTCTTATCTGCTTCTAAGACTATTTCAGCTTCCGTTGTTCACGTCTCTGCTCTTCGGACAGATTGTGTCTGTGGTATCTCTGTTGCTGCTAGTGGAATATCTGTCTCCGCATCTGCAGTGAAACGACCGATGAGGTCACATGCACCCATCCTTGGAAGGAATGGCATGCCTGCTGGATTTGATGTGCTGAAGATGTACAGCAGTGGTGATGGTGGGCAGCTCTGAGAATGCCTGCACAGTCCAAATTGCTTGTCAGAGACAAGTGGTTGCATGCCCAGGTGTCTGCTTCCTATCCGTCAGAATATCCTTCAACCATTAAAACCTCCTGTTTGACACCGTTATATTTCCAAGTCAGCTACAGGAGACCTTTACATGGACCATTACTTGACCGACGCACTACAAATTCAAGTCAGTTTAGGCCACCAAAAATGGCAGTGCAAAGGAACTTGACCTGTTGGGTAGTGCTGCACGAAGTCAAGACATCTAAATAGGCATCAGAGCTCCGCGACACCTCTAATATAGTCCGCAGAACGCATGAATCTTTGCCATTAGCAGAGCCACTCTCGGATACTCGCAAAGAGGATAAGAGGGATGGAGGAAGAGGAAGAGGAGGAGGAAGAGGAGGAGAAGGAAGAGGAGGAGGAGGAAGAGGAGGAGGAGTAGAAGAAGAAGAACCGAAAGAACGTCTGAGGTGGCGTAGCAGCAGCTGTTTGCCTTCGACCAAAAGGTCAACAGCAAAAAGATTCTTAGAACCAAATCAACCTCAGCTCACGAGGAACGTCCCCAGGAACAGAACTGCAGATGAGGGAGCACAATCATCCACGGAAACGATTTGAGAATTATGCAGGGACCGATACATGGGTCTTCACGAATCTGCCATTATCGATTGAGACATGTAGTGCGGAGGAGTTATTAAACATGATGACAACATGCTGCAACACATGTCAGACATCTCTCATTCTACTTGTGTAGCCCAATTTTGCTACTGAGACGAATCTCATGACGTAATGCGCAGTTCTTATGTAAGAATTGTGCACAGTATCTCCGGCGGATGGCACTCGACGTATGCCATTATATCCCATCGTAGGCTGGACGCGTAAGCAGCCAACGACTTTCAGATGGGTATCGATGAGATGTCAAGCCGTAAATACACCACAGCCAATGGACTACCATCTTGCAGCTCAGGTAGCCCACGGGAGTCTCAATATAGCCGCTTCAGTTCCGGCTTCTCGATTCGGTAGAATGGGCTAAGAAAGGCCTTCAAATGATCCAACTCATACCACGCTGGGTGGAAACTCGTTCTCAGAAACTATCATCATGTAAGACTAGATCGACCTCCACATTCTTATTGGTAACACGGAGAAAAAGAATGAGGGAATGATCACGTCTAGAGCAAGGCAGATCAACAAAATCTGTCAAACAGCGAACATCTATAGATTGGATGAGCAATACAATGATCGAAGCTGGCATCTGGAGCGTCAGTACAATCGCACTGAATGAGTATTGGCAGTTCTGATCTCAAGTATATAAGAGATACAGAATCTAGTACATGAAGTATTCACTACGTGAGAGATCATGATCCCAAAGTAAGATCGGCACAGTGAGTTAGAAATCATAAGAAAAAGCCTGAGCTTTTGTATGGCATCAGTGTTAGCCGATGCGAGTAGCATCTCTGACTCATTGTATAAGGAAAGGTCATCCGGCAAGATGGGCTGGCAAGACAAAAAGAAAGACGGCTCAAATTTCTTAAAGCAGGGAGCTTCGTAAAATTAGATCAAGTTGAGAGACTATATTTCCACCAGTGCCTCAGTGTAGTGGCACTGGATTCACGAGGGTTACTCCCGATCAATGAAAGCAGTCGCAGTATAGTAGTGAATGTCAAATTCCTGCCCTATTGATCTGTACCACCTACAGCGTTGCTCATCCAAATGTAAGAAGAATTTGAAAGAAGAGCGGCACTGCCGATTCAGGCGTGCAGCCCCACCGGGCCATCCGACCACGGTCCAGACCACTTCAGGATTTACACCAAAATCTAATGTGGGATGACGTATTTGAGGATGTATTGGATGTCGTCACCGTCCTCCCAAGCGTGAAAATTATTCAGTGCGAGGGACCGAGTCGCGCCACCAACCCACGTGATTCTGTAATTGTTGGACTGGCCTTGAGCGACGTTGTTGATTGTGAGGGTGAAGCCGAAGTCGTAGTCGTTGCGAAGACTAATTCGTGGATCTCCCCCGGGCAGATTATCTCCAAAGGCAATGTGTACGTAACGAGGACGGCTAGAGTGCGCTTGTGCTGGGATCAGCTCGATGTCCACAGCGGAGTCTGGTTCGTATAGGACGGCTTCCTGGCATGTGAGCTGCCCACATCGTTCAACGACTCGTTTCTGCAAGTCGGCACTCCTTATAGTGAGCGTTTGTAGTCCCGTAGGATGTGACCAGGCGTGCAGGCTCATGAAGAGAAAGATGATAAGCTGAACGAACTGCATGATTTTGCGACTTGCCAGAATAAGCTTCGGCTGTGATCTGATGAGATCTGTTTGTTCGTAGTTGATGCAAGATGTGTGACGTTTATAGTTGCAATGCTCATGGCCCGCGGAACTGTCCCTTTTCTCCATCTCTGCACAGGGAACACGATGTTGATACGTGTATGTAAAGCCCTAGCACGTCAGGGGGAAGGGCTTGGATTGGGTTTTCTAGGAAGATGGTCCGAGTTCGTTGAGAAGCCCTGTTGGCAAGCCAGTCCTCGATTGAGCCTCGGACGTCGCAGGGTTTCGGTCCGCACTTGCAGCATATTGGCATGGAAGGGCACAATAGAAATTGAATCTAACCAAATAATCACGCCCTCAAAACCCCAACACTCGAGCTGATCATAGACAAATACGTTAGTGATACGAGGTCTAAGACGTATTGCGCAGAGCTCGTTATTCTGAAGTTCTCGCCCTACCTGTCTGTTTCTATGCTACCGAAGTGTACGTTGGGGTAAGGGCAAGGGCGGGACTAAAAAAAAGCGTGCTCGACACTTGAGACGAGAATTTGGAAGCCCGTCCTTTCGAGGCCAGGCAGCTTGCATATAGATACGTAGCGATAATGGCACGCCCTTTGTTTGTTTGGCCCCCATGTGCTTCAGTCCTCCTACCCAACACGTGATTTGATTGATTTGATTTGATTTGACTCGATATTCCATTGTCCCGGTGTAGCTCCCTTACGGGTCCATGCGGGCTTACTGTGTATGATATCAAGGAGGAAAACCGTGGCTGGAAGCCTGGAGGAAAACTCCTTCTCCTCTTGTCGATGGCAATTGCCCTTTTCGCCAGTGAGTCTACGATACAGTCAGAAGTAGCTGCGCGCCTCCACGCGCTTCAGCGAT